>JACCGJ010018100.1:0-18232 GCA_013407085.1 Atriophallophorus winterbourni
CTTAATCAAGTGATTTTGCGAAACGTTGTTTATTTCAAAGTTTAAAAATTTCTTTTTACTAATGAGAAAAATGCTTGCAAACAATAGATAAGATGTCGACGGACTGAAGCATTGTAGAGTGCTGAGTGTACTGCAAATTATAATGCGTGTTCGCTGAGCCGCAGCGACACTAATATGATACACTTCATATATTTGGCGAAAAAAAAGCATGGGGGTTTCAGGATTCACACCATTTTATCCATGAATATTAGTGAGAAGAGATCATCAAGTATCGAATATTGAATATTCAGGCTCACGGACCGACGGTTATAAAAATTTTACCTACAGAGAATACTGTGTATAATAACCAATAAGACATTTTCCACTCACCAGTTATAATTTCAATTTTGCAAGCATACAATAAGTAGTTTACAAAGAGATCTTGTCTGCAATGCACGCAGATTTGTTAGTCGAAATATAATGAATGCCAGACCGTCAATGAGATTTGTTGCAGCAAACATGTCTAAGTACCAGAGAGACATCAGCTTATATGAAAGCACATAAGAAAATTTTACTCCCAACATCCCACACTAAAATTACTACTAGAATCTTCATGAATATTCCGGGAACAACCACGGATTAATCTTATAGTTTGAATTCTTTTACGTTTTCGTTGCTTCTGTCAGTTGGTTTCACTATAAAACATTCTACGACATATTTCATAAACCTCAAATAAGCCTATCTGAAATTCCTGTTTTAACGAACGCTTCTATTAATCACAGATGTTTCGACTTCCTTGTTGTGCATCTATAATTTAGTCACAACGAATAAAATTGTTGGTATCGCTGTAAAATCGAGTTAATACATCAACTTCATTCAGTCAAATATATGCTCATGCTTTCCAAACACAATAACATGGGATTGTTCGAATAATAAGCTATTCCACCTCTACTGTCATGTTGGGTGAAACGTGTTTCACATGTAGGCCTAGTACAACTGGAATTCGTCAGGACTCAGTCATGAGGCCCTTGATTTTCATCACGAATGGATGACCTAGCAATCCGGCTGTACGTCCGGCTGTTAACCGTTTTGTACGTCCGTTCACTCGTCCGTGATTAAATCTCCGTAGATATTCCATATTCATCGTTTTCGAAATCAAATTTGATTTCACATTTATCTTGGATTACCGGAACAATTTACAGGAGAATACTCAACGGCATATATGTGGCCATAGGGCTCGGACGGCTGTATTATTTTTCATGTCGTAAGCAGCATTAGACCCTTGAATCTCTCTGAAGGTGAATGTTTTTATGACAAAAATTCCACGAAGCGTTTTGCGTTATACCAAAAGGAAGCTTCCGATCATTTCTGATGAATACATCCTCCAACACGATTTAACCAGTTGATTATGTATGATGCGGCTGAAAGCGTTTGTGTTTGATATTTCGTGCATGGCAAATCATTTCGAACGATTTCGAGAAAAAACGATTAAAATTTCCGAAACAAACGTTCTTAGAATCTCAAAAACACGTTTCACGCATTGATCGTATTTGTAGCGGTTGGTCAAGATTCAAGTTTGAAGATTCAAGAATATAAGTTATAAAAAATTCATTGCTGTACAACAGCACAGGATATTTGTATAAGTACAATAAATATATATAGAAAATAAATCGAGGCATTAAGAAGATCGACTGTTTTTGTAGTTACAAGAAAATGTAATGTACTATCTCGGTATGATGGAAAAAATATTCGTTTCTATAAAGATTATGTTATATAAACGGGATGTTGGGTGGATTTACTACGCATAAATATATTAAATATGTTCCTGAAAATCCTTTCACTAGATTATTGTACAACATCTGACGGTACTGAGTTCCATCAGAAACAAACGCGCACCGAATAACTGAACGGACGACAGTTCCGGTGGGACTGTGGAATATCAAATGCCAGTGGGTGAGTACGTGTGACATGGCTTGACCGGAGGCGAAATAGTTGCCTGAGAAGATGCATCTTCGAGTTCATTATTTCATAAGTTAAGATTAGATCAAATCGAACCTGTCTGCGAGGCAGTTTATCCGAATTAAGATGCACAAGTCGATTCTCATATGGAAGGTTGTGGAGACAGCCAACCATTTTAGTTGCTTTGTGATAAATCCTCTCGAGCAGCTTGATGTCCTTTTGTAGTCATTGTGCCCAAACTTGCGCTGAGTAATCCATCACCGGGTTAATATACAAATTTATGAGCATGGGGAATGATTCACGGGAAAAATGTCCGAAAATACGCTGAATCATACCTAGCATGCGGCTAGCTCGGTTGTACATTGCCTCACATTGCATGCTATTCTTAAGACTGCCACTAATCCATAACCCGAGGTCCTTTCCTTTGGTTGTCCATCACAGTTGTTTCGATTTAAGGTAGTACGAGAATGGGAAATCTATGCATATTTGCAACATTTTGCACTTTCGGAAGTTAAATGGAAGTTTTTTCTCTCCGACCAGCTGTCCAATATTTTCAAATCTCTTTGTAAGCGCAAAGAGTACACGCTTGACGTGATTCGCATCCAATGTCTAAAATCATTCGCAAAGAAAACCATTTTAGCTGTGATGATTTTCGGAAGGTCGTTGATGAAGACTTAAAAGAGAACCGGACCAAGTACCGAACCTTGTGAGACACCGCTAGTGGCTTTGATTTCCCCAGACATCACAACATCGATACGTACAGTTGCCTTGCGATCAAGAAGGAAGCTTCGCAGCCAGGTAAGAAGGCACCTTATTAATATAACATCATGCAGCTCCATCAGGAGTATAGAATGGTCCACGCAATCAAACGCCTTTGATATGCCCAAGTAACACGCATGCAAGCAACCACCATCATCTAATTCTTGCGTCCACTAGTCCATTGTCAATTGTAGGTTAGTCAAGCTGACAATCCCGATGATTGCAATGCATCCTTCGGCGTGAAAACTCGTGAATAAAAACTGGATATAGCGTTCGCTGTTTCCAGCACAGAATCACTTAGTCCGTAATCTGTCATGATCGGAAAAACACCCGGTTTCAGCTTCGTAGTGTTGGTAAAAGTTTGATAAAGCAGTTTGGGACTTCGCTGCACTTTTACTGCCAGCTGAAGCTGGTGATGTTGTTTGTCCTCTCGGATAAGATTTGTGACTTGATTCCGCAATTCGCGAAAGTTTGCCTAGGTCAAATCAGTTCTGGCGACCCTGTGAATAGCCCATGACAAATTTCACTTTTCAACCATTTTCTAGTCCGTCTGCGAATTCTGAAGTATGGTTCTTCGCTATTATATTTCGAAACATATTTAGAATAAAAATTTATCATTTGTGTAATCTGCCAGGTTGTGCAATGCGATTCCCGATCACTGAAATTTTTATTATGTTCATCGAAAGATAGCATTGTTTCCAACAAACCAATGTAATCCACTTTTCTATTTCGTTTTGTTTGCTTGACAATTCCACTGGCGTTGCACTCGTATTGAAAGAGCAGAACGAGTGGTCGCTTTAACCCAGCAGAGGGTGATACTGAACATCTTCAACGGCCGTGGCTTCAGAGGTTAAGACGAAGTCTAAAACCGATGTCTGTTTCAAATTTTTTGTCGTGTTTAATTGACAACATGATTATACAAGTTAATGTAATCAAAGATTTCGTTTAATTTGTAGTCTAGTGTTCGGGGTGAATGATCTACTCGGTAACATAGTTGAGGCAGATTGAAGTCTACCATAATCAGCAATTGCGAATTGCACTGATTTTCGGCATACTGCATTGCTTTGAAGAGTTTTTCGTTATGCGCATCCAATAATGTTGGTGAACGGTAAACTACATTAACGATGTAACTGTTGCCTGATTCTAGCTTTAAGTTGCACCATATTCTGTCTTGCAGATAGAGTTCAGTGTCTGTAACAGCTACTTCACCAACTGTTCTTAAGCGGTCTCGCAGAAACCGGGTTATGTTTGGAATAGAGAGCTCACGATCGCTCATGTAAGTTTTCAACCATATCTCAGTTATTTCTATGAAGTCGAGTGAGTGTTGATTACAGAGATCCTTCAGTTAAGCTAATTTCTTTACCAGGCATTGTGCGTTTGCTTTTAGGCAATTAATAATAATAATAATATATAATCTTGGAAACATCAAGTCAATTGGCAATATGTACACTAAAACACCCATCTCTAAACGAATTAATTTACGTAAAATCCACAAGACCAACAAATGCTCCGTATACTTAGATCAAAACACTTCCGTTATTTTGGATAAATTACGGAAGTTAGAACCTGGATTAAATGAAATTCGAAAGAACAACTCTTTGTTACACAGGTTTGCAAGACTTTACAACCATTGACTATCCTCCTGGATGATAATTCAAATATCGACAAGGATATACTTCAACGAACTAACAAGTTCGTTGAATCAATTGTTACTGAAATTTGTCAAAGAGACTTAAGATCTGAAAAATGTTATACTGTTTAATATAGACGACAGATTTTCTTTACAAGATTTAAAACTACTATCTCCTCATCCTATGTCTTTCCATTGGACTGCGCTTCGCTAAAACGCTTGAGGAAATTTAAGCCTTCGAGGTCTTGCCCAAACCTATTAAAACTCATTGACAAATGCCTGGCATCACACATTTTAGCCCATAAGGATGCTTTGAAATCGATTCCTGGATTTAAAAATGTATTTTTTAAACCTGATCTCACGCCAATGCAACGGAGAACTAGGTTCCATAAGCGTACCGTTACTACTCCATATTCCACCGAATCTTCCAAAAATGGAAAAGAAACGATGAAATTGGATGAGGTGCCACAACAGTTAAATGCACCTCCAAATTCACCTTTTCCTGTGAATAATTCAACACAACCTATTATTTCACCTAAAATTATTACATCACCTCACTTAAGGAAAAGAACCATCTTGCCCGAGTTTCGCAATCTACTGCGTTATTGCCTGCACCACCTCCTTTTAGGAATTCTTCAACTTTTGACAATAGAAATACTCGGAACTTTAATCGTCGTATAATGCCTTATCCATTAGATCGGAACTCGCATGGCAATTCCATCGACCGAGTTCACAATACCCGAGCCCATTTTCGAATTATTACAACCCATCAAAGCATATTTTTAACCATATAAGCTGGTCCCCCGAAACAAATTTTCCATATTTCAACTAATTTAACACTCATTCTACTATGTTTTCTTATTCAAGTATGAGAAATTTTTAAATCCCTCCACAAAGGCTCTTCACATAAAGCAACATGCTCCACATAATAATAAAATACATAATAAGCCACTTTCTGATCATAGCACCGCATCTCTCCGATTTATTCTTGTCAATGCTCGATCCATAACTAACAATATATTAGCTTTACGTTCATATTTTCTCTCCAATCCCGCTGGTATTATTCTTATAACTGAATCTTGGACAAAAAAGGAACAATCAGATTGTGAACTTCTGATTCCAAACTATCACATTTTTAGAAAAGACCGCGTTTTAAAACGTGGAGGAGGATGCCTTGTTTATGTTCATTCTAACCTCCAAGCTAACATCATCATTTGATCCGTCTTTGATCATATCGAAGATTCTATCTGGCTGACACTACCGGCTTTTGATCTCTTAATTGGATGTATCTACAAACCACCGGCCACTACTTCTTCATCGCTTCAATGCTTGACCGATTGTTTCATAGAAGCCTCTGTCCACCCTAAACTACATCATCAAACAAGATCAACATGGTAATAATTGCACAGTAGTAACTGAGCCTTTTGCTATTTGCGAAGAATTTATTTTATTTTTCAATGCTTCATATATTAACCTTCCTCTACCTAAAACCTCTCATAGTACACGGAGTACTAAAATGGGGTCATATTTGACCCCAATCGTTTTTTTGTATTTAAACATGTTATTAAGGTTCTGCAATGGGATGAAATAAATAAAAACTATATTCTAGAGACTTTAAAGCTTTATTTTCAAATATTCATCAACTAAAATCCATATTTATGGAAAGAAAAACAAAATTTAATAAAAGATAAACTGATGGGTACAAATAATTAAGCATGACAGTTTACACAATTTGTTACATTGGATTCTGTATGTTCAGGGCAAATGAATGCGGAGCATAACGAACATTCAACACTATATTTGGTGTCTTTCGTCCTTGGGCGGAATGCACAGCGATTTCTTTTCCCTTTTCTTAAATTAGCTGGTATTGGTGGTGGAACCTGTTGTGGTAGAGGGCCTATAACTGATGCCATAGCTGCTTGAACTGACAATGGTATTCCTGTTCTTGAAGGATTAGCCCTCGCTTTGATTGCAGGTTTCACGAGTTCCAAACCCAAATTCTTGAGGAAATTAAGTCTTGTCAGCGATGCATTTGGATATTTCTTTTGGTAAAGCACAAACATTGATAATATGGGTGAGAAGAACGGCCATCTTTTCGAGATTCTGTGACAAGAAAATTCTTTGAGCATCTTGTCAGCACTATCAACAGCACCTTTAGATTTGTTGTAATGTAATATAATATCTGGCTTAGCATGTTCTTCAGGTGTCACTCGGAGAATATTTCGTCTCGAATTTCTTCATTGAGCTGAGTGGGGAGTTCTTCTCCATTTTGTTCCATCTCTTGAGGTTATGTAATTTTTATCATCATATTCATCTGAGACTTGTTCATAAGTGGAAGAAGAAGAATCATCTTCATTAGGTAAGATATTGTCTTCTATGTCTGAATTTGCATCATGAATAAGTTCTTCTTCACTATCAACCTCCGAATCGGATTTATATAAAGTTTCTTGTATTTGTTCATCACTAAGATATATACCAGACATAACTGGGTATTATTATCTGAAACAAAATTATAAAAATTAGAAATTTCTGTAATAGACAAATTTTTAGGACAATATTTGACATCAACACATTCTCCTGAAATGGGGTCAAAAATGACCCCACACACTTAAAAACGTCATAAGTAGTAAAAAAACAAGTACCCAATTGGTACTGCTTGTCAATGTTTTACACATAATTTTAGGAAGGAAATGATAATTTCGGATAAATTTAACCACTAGTTTAGCAGTTATTGCAAAATTACATACTCTGGGGTCATTTCTGACCCCATTTCAGGTCCAGGAAGGTTAACAACTCTTATCCAGAGGTAATCATACACTCTTCATGCAATACGTTAGACACAATTACAATTAAAACCTCTGATATACGTAAAGTTTGTAATCAAGTTACAATCTCCTACAAACCTGATGAAACAGGTTTCGTACCAGCAATATGCAACATGGTATCTGAAGACTTCTTCTTATTACTACTCAATCTCTTTAATACGTCTATCAAATCAGGAACTTTCGCCTTGTTATTCTTCGACATAAGTTTGGATCACTACATACAGCTACCAATTATCGACCTATTAATCACACATTACTTCTAGCTAGAATATTTGGGAAGCTTGTCAGACAGGCCAGCCTAGCATACTTGACACCAAACTATTTCATATCAAACCAGCACGGATTTCTCAACAGAAAATCTTGCGTCACTTGTCAACTTGAATTTTTAAATTACTTAACACAATCACTAGATTCAAACCGTGGAGTCATAGTTGTATTCATTGATATTATGAAAGCCTTTGACAGGGTCCCGCATAATCTACTTCTTGCAAAATTATCCGCTGTAGGTATTACTGGAAACCTACTTTCGTGGTTCAAATCTTTTCTCACTGGTCGCACCTTTTCGTTAGTCATAAATGTTTACCGTTCAAGAACTTTGCCAATTCCAAACGGAGTCATACAAGGAAGCGTTCTAGGTCCACTACTCTTCTTGATATTTATCAACGATATACTATCCGTCATAAGACATTGTAAGATCTTTTGTTTGCAGATGATATAAAAGTCGCCATAGCCTTTCTATCTAACCAGACTAACGACTTTATATCAAAATTGGACCAAGACCTGGATGCTCTACTTCAATGGAGTATTCGAAACGGTCTTGAGTTTTCCACCGATAAATCTACTTTCATAAATTTCAACTGTATCATACCAAAAGATTCGATCATCCTAAATAATACACCACTACATCCAGCACAATGTGTACGTGATTTAGGTTATCGATATTCTGGATCACTTACATTTCATGAACAAATTTGCTACTTGATATCTAAAACAAAAGAGAATATAGGTTTACTTCATAGATTCATCTCTCTGCCACAGTGCCAGCTGGAACTTTACAAGCTACATACACTACCTTTATTAGATTACTGCAACATTATATCTAGTAACATTACTCGGTCTGATAGTTATGCTTTAGAGGGCATCCTACGTTCTTTCACAAGATGCATTACCTCTAGTTCGGATGAGCATTCATATAAGGAAAGATGTCAGATCCTGGGATTTGAACCATTATGGTTTCGAAGAATAAAACAAAATCTTATACTCTTTTACAGAATATTGAAAAAAGATATGATCGACATTGATTTACAATTAGATTTCAAAAACTCTCAAGTATATAATCTTCGACACAAAAACAAAATATGTATACCGAAAATCCACAATCGTGTACGAAAAAATTTCTTTATTTATAAATATTCTCGTTTATGGAATTCACTTCCCAATAATATAAGATTGAGCACTTCACAAACTGAATTCAAAAAGCAACTCAGCTCCTTTTTATCTCCGGAAAAATTAGGTAAGCTATTCATTATTAATACAACTTTTAATATTTTTAGCTATAAAAAATTTAATGTGACATATAAGTTTTTTCTTGAGCATTTACTTTTCAGAATTGTTGAAATTCAACAAATACACTCTCACAATTCTTGAAATGGCGATACCACTCATATCTCCGTGACCCGATGAAGTGAACTCCCTATATGCTTATCTGCGTTTGAAGTTGCATTTGGAACATCATACATGAATAAACATTGCGATTCTGACCTACCCAAACTGTAATTAACCCATTTCAAACAATTACTGATTTATTCGGTAAAAAAATGAACTTTCATCATTTGTTTTTTAAATATTCTATCGACTTCATGTTTTAGACAAGCTACCATCTGTACAGATGTTATCCAACAATTTTTACGGGTGTTAACAACAACAAAAATGTATTTATGTTCGACCTTGACATTTGTATAATTACCGTTTTATTTGATGTACTTATTCATGAAAACAAATGATCATGCATGGCATGACTTGGTGTTTCCAAGAATATAATGTCATAGACCGTGCTCGCGTTTGTAGCGGTCTCGGGATGAACTTCTCTTTGAAGTGCGCGTTCGTCTGCGGCTAAGTCTTGATCGTTGAACATTTTTGTTAGGGTGAAATCTGTGAGGTCAATTCAGCGACTTGTTGCTTAAGCTCTTGTACTTCAGTCTCCAACACGGTCTTTAATGTGACTTCTGGTAGGGTAGATGATGACTTGGTTCTGTACACTGAATGAACCTGGTCTGCGGTTTCTGCTAGCTTCTGTAGAGGTATATCTTTCTTCAGAACCGAAAGAGATTTTCTTAAATCTACAGGTAAGTTTTGAAACCATAGTTCACGTAAAACAGACTCAGTCAGCGTTGTTTTCCTTAAAGGTGCATCATATGTCGTAAGAGCCGAGAAGGGTTTTGTCACCAATCTCTACTTCTGCTAACAATGTACGCAAATTTCGCTCATCTGATGCGGCTGTTTTGTTGATCAGCGCATTTTCCAGTGTGGCATACGGGTCGGATTTTGGTTTATCATAAATAATATCGGCGACAACTGAAGCTGCCTCGCTGGGTAAGTAAGCAACAACACAGTTGTAAATACCCTCCTGTTTAGTAATGCTTCTATATTCGAATATTGCTTTAGCTTGAGAGAACGATAGACGAGGGTTGTGTGCACCGAAAAGTGAAAGTGTAAAATTGATGATCTCAGAGCGGTAGGCGGTGTCGCTGGAGTTATTAGGAGTCATTGCAAAGAATTACAGACTGAAAATATCAAAATCGGGCAGAATGTGCGAAAAAAAAACTCGGGCTCACCAAATATATGTAGTGGACCAGTCAAGCTAGTATAAAAACAAGCATTACAAAAATAAGCGATCATACTCACGAACAGTTCTTTCGATCCACGTGCATATAATCCGCAATCCTCCTCTGGTAATTTTTTGTTATTCTTGTGATGACTTCAATATTTCTACTCGAAATATTGCGTTCTCGAGGGGAAATTCCCAAAAAACCCAGATCGACCAAGAATGCGGGTAACGCGCACAACAAAAGTGTATTGTAAACAAAGGAGCTGCGCGGTATGATCAAATTGGTTATATTTCCCACGCTCTGCTAAAAAATCATTACGCATTTTCGCTATTCTGTGAAATTACTGTAAAATAGACTAACTATTTTACTATATTATAAAAAGCAAATCGTTCATTATATTTCGTGCTGATCAATTACGCTTATGATTAAATCAGTCTATAATTTTTTGGTACATTATCGTTACTCATAATTCTCGCTGTCAGATGAGTACAATTAATACTTGCCTCAACGGCAATTGCTGCAAAAAAGTGGCCAGGATCATTGAGTGCATAGCTTGCAAGCGTAGGTCTCAACCTAGCTGCTCTGGTATACATAAATCTCACTATGGGATTTAAGCAAAGTACCGCTGGTAGCAGTGATATTGCAGCTCCTGCCATGAGGCTGCCAGTGACGCTGCTTTTATTATTGCAAAACATCAATATAGTGAAATCTCGCCCAGCTCATCGAACGTCGTAGGCACTCACACTTATGCATCTGTTTTGCGTGCAAATATGAGCCCGGGACAACTGCTGTCAAGGCGAAAGTTGACAAAGTTAACCAGTTACACCATCCTCCTTAGGAGGCCAATGTGAGAAGAACTTTGATAAAACTTGCAAATGAAAAATCTAGATTAACTGCAGCCAAGGGAGAAGTCGAACAGCTTAGCCAGGTAACCCGTCCACCCAGGCAAGCTGCCACTCCCAAGGTGGCCAATGTAGCTGGAACCTCTTAAAAGCGTACTAAGACTAGTAATGCCAGTACGCAACAACGGCAACATTCAATTGATGCCGGTTCACCTGTGCTGAACCAAATTATTCAGGAATTGAATGGTTTGCGTCAGCCAATCGAAACACTGCACAGCAATTCCTCTGCTCCGAGATCTAGAACTAGAAATGTACTAGTTTTCAATTAGGCGGAACCATTTATTATGGAATCTAAGTCTCGCAGATATCTTGATCGCAGGTGTATAAACGATCTTTTCCGAATGGTGGGTATGAAGCCTTCTACTCCCACAGTGCGAATCTACCGAGTAGGAAGATAGAGGATGGGTAACTGCCCTCGACCAATCCTGGTTGAATTTAATTATCAAACGGATCGGGATGCATTCCTGGCTAGGGCGGAGCATATCGTAAACTCAACGCTAGATAAACTTCAGATGAAGCCCGACAACCCTCCGTCACGGATTTGGCAAAATTTTTCTGATTCCAATAGGAGAAACTTAGCAATGAGAACATCAGTCATTCTTACACAGATGCTGCGCAAAACGCTATTCAGTCACAGACCGGCAAACCGAACAGCACTTCGCCACTAGTATTGCTGTCCGACCCAGTGGACGTTGATTGTCTTAGCGCAATTGACGATGGCACCCGAGAAGGTGACTCCAGTAGTTCCTCCTCTTCTATGGATGCGGTCTCAATTGTCAGGCAACGGTCCGTTACCTTAACGCAAGAGGCTGCCGACACTGACGCTCCTGCTCTAAGTAGCACGCCAAAAAACGTGCAGCTCCCTCGGGTGCTTTGACCGAGAGCCAAACAGGATTAGTTTCAGAAGCACGAATAACCAGTGCCCAAGTATTGTATGCAAATTTATGCGGCATTAGGAATAAGTGGACTGAACATTCTCTCTGCGTGGCTCAGTTACACCCAAGGGTTTTTGCGCTTTCTGAGACCTAGCTGTATGTGATTGATGAGGTGCCGGTAAAAATCAGTTAACAGTATCGCGTCATAGGATCCGATAGGCCGGGCGATAGGAGAGGCGGCGGCGTTGCACTACTCTTGGTGTTTGGTTTGCACAACATGGGTACAGGGATATCTCTAGCCATCAAAAACGTCCAAGTTGTTACGAGTATCCTGACTTGCTACAACTCATCGCTCGCAATTGCTTATGTCTACGTCACACCCAGTGCATCGCAACAGGAGTTTACACAGCTTATTGAGACACTCGACGGTTTGCTTCACTCAGCTCACAGCGTACTGATCTTCGGTGATTTCAACCGCCCAGGCATAGATTGGCCTGTCCCCACTGGTCTAGTCACCCAGCAATCTGACACCTTTCTCGAATGGCTCCATAACCATGCGCTGCACCAGCATGTCATTGATCCTACAAGGTTTCGCCATGGATGCACTCCATCCACTCTTGACTTGGTATTGTCGTCCCAGCTAAAAGCCATTAGGCATTTAAAGTACCTACTGCCGCTCGGCAAAAGCGATCACGTAATGATAAGCTTCAAAGCGATATTGCGTTTTCGCAAACCTTTCTCTCGTCCTAGGCGCAATTTTAGGCTTGTAGACTGGGGTTTACTATTGCAGACTTCAAAATATTCCCTTCAGTTATGTAGAGATTCGAATGTGAGTGAAAACTGGGATAGAATTTCGAAGTATGTAAACGAGTTACAAGACAAGCACGCTCCGCTGTAGTGTGTGAGAGGGCAACAAAGGCCACCCTGGTGGTTTCCTCGAGTCGGTAGGTCTCCCCGTAAATGGGATCGTGTATGGCGGCAATATAAGCTATCCCTTACTTCTGGTTCTTGAGCCCGCTAATAACCACTCGGAATGCCTGTGTTTAATAACAGCGTGTTCTAAAACAGGATTTTGAGTTATTTTTAGCTAGGGATGCTAAATCCAACCCGAAAATTTTTTATAGCTACGCACAGTCAATTGGAAAAACTAGGAAAACATAGGAGATTTGAAACTGGATGACAGAAGGGTAGCTGATACCTACCTGTCTAAGGCGACTGCCTTCTCAGGGTTTTTTCAGTAGCGTTTAAAGACGGGATAATTCTTCAAGCGCACCGTCAGGTCTGCTTAACCTGATACCTGGTGTCCATGTATTAGATGAGTTGTCCTTCAATGAGGCTGAGGTGTATGATGCACTTATCCATGTTCGGGTCAACAAATCTGAGATACCGGATGGCATCTACTCAATTATGCTTAAAAATCTTGCCTCAGTGCTTACAGAATCATTTGCCAGCTCTTTAATTCATGCCTGCAACTAGGAGTTGTTCCCAGTAAGTAGAGGGAAACCATAGTCGTGCTAATACACAAGGGCGGTTGCAGGTCAACTGTTGGGAAATATAGACAGGTCAGCCTGACCAGCACCGTCTCGAAAGTAATGGAAAAACTGCTGCGTGACAAAATCTGTCAGCATCATTTTCGGCATTCTCTGTTGAGTGTAACTCAGCATGGATTTCTTGAGGGTAGATCCTGCCTGACTAACCTTAGTTTTCTCAATACTGCCACTGAAAGGATGGATAAAGGGAAGCCTGTAGAAGCTTTCTACCTAGAATTAAGCAAGGCTTTCGATTGCGTAAATCATCGCCTTCCAGAGATTAAGCTAGCAGCAAAAGGCATACGGGGTAGTCAACTTGCTTGGATAAAGGCTTTCCTTACAGGTAGGACATTCCGAGTTAGGGTAGGATCTACGCTGTCGAATCAAACCGACGCGATCATTGGTGTACCCCAAGGGTCGGTACTTGGTCCTCTTCTATTCCTGATTTTCATCGACGACTTGTCCTCTGCATTAAAGTGCCCATGCTTCATTTTCGCGGATGATGTGAAATTCATCGGATCAACGGAAGAAGATACTTTTTTGCACGACCTTTAGCGGGTCATAAGCTGGTCATACCAGTGGGATCTCCCACTAAACCTTAAATAAGAGCCAAATCTTGTTAGCACTGGTTGATAAGATTTCGGTCCAGGTGGCGGGGAATTCCCTCTGTGTTGATGCCACACAGTGTGTTAAGGATTTGGGAGTACTGGTTAGGGCTGACTTCAAATGGGAGGACCAATGTTCCGCTGCGGCTCATCGTGCACGCAAGGTACTTTTTCGGATGAAATCAGTGCTATCGAGCAGAAGACCCGATGTATTCCTGCCACTGTACAAGGCATTATTGATTCTTCCGTAAGAACTTATATCCTGCAGTACCGTCTCTAGTTTCAAGCAGGGTTTGGACCGCAACTGGGGTAAGTTTTTTTCCTGAATACACTTCTTAATTGCTATACAAGCTTAGGTATTTAGTCTTTTAGCGTTATCCCATAAATAAACTCAGGGCCAGAGTTCTCTGTGTTTTTATTTATTATACACGATGCTGCTTCAGCTGACCTCTCACCGTGCTGGTGAAAAGAAACTGCTTCTTCTTTTTCCGGTATCGGCTATAACGCGGTGATTCCTAAATACAACCCGGATAATCACTTGGTGTCGCGATCGTGAAAGATTTCAAATAGACAAAAAGTATAAGCGTTTTGGCAGTGGTTGGCGCTTCTCTGTAGCTTTCCACCGAAAGAAATTCCAGACGCTCGATTGGCTCGTTTGCACATACTGTCCTGTGCAAACTAAACTGATGGGTCCATCGTGTAGGCCGGTGGAACCCAACTGTAAATAGCGCTCGTCCGATCTTGGTAGAATTCATGAACCAGCAGGACAGGGATACGCTTCTTTTAAAAAGTGCTTACCTTGAGCGCTACACAAATGGGCGATTCAAAGTTGTCCAAGATAAGGGGCCTCAACCACATTTTCATGGAAAGCGTTCAAAAACGCCCATGACTGGCTTGAAAACTCCCATAAAAGGGATCAACCTTAGCCACCATAAAATGTTTAAGGTCTGCGGTAGTTGTCATTGAAGATGTACTCCAAAATGGGCCGCCAGTAGAATACGAGCGCATGAAAAACTCGCTTTTCAGTAAGCTTCTGAACGAGGAAAATCTATGTACAACTGCCATTAGGCCGGTGCAAGCTCGTTCGCAAGGGCAGTCTAGCCACTTATCAACTTCTCCGGTTTCAAAAAACGGGGTATCTCCCACCCCGAGTAAAGTTAGTTTAAAATGTGCGCAGAATAGAAATACCCGTGTACTGTACACAAATGCTTGCAGTATACGTAATAAATGGGGCGAGCTGCAGCTTGCTGCACTGGAAAACCAGGTCGACATAATTGCCATCTCCGAATCATGGTTGAAACCAGATGATCATGTTCCGTCATTTGTATCAACTAAGTATTCCATCTATCGTCAGGATAGGGATACTGGTGCTACGGGAGGGGGAGTGGCAATTATGATAAACGAAGATCTCCCCCACAGTGAGACATCGATAAAGATCGCTTCTCACTCAATCCAACTACATCGGTATTTCTTACTGTCGCTAGAAGAAGACTGGCACTTGCATGTGCTTATAGAAGCCCGACCGCTTCATCATTAGACGACCAATTACTGATGGACACATTGGAAGTACTAAAAGGGCAATGCAACGCATTACTAATTGTCGGAGACTTCAATCTCCCGGGCATTGATTGGCGTACTGAAATTTCTTCACCAGGGTCAGTTGAGTCGCAATATCTAGACTGGTTTTCATGTCGGGGCCTTTTATCAACATGTCAGGGAACATACAAGGTTTAGGACAGGACATACTCCGTCAACTTTAGATTTGGTTCTATCGTCTCATGAAAGAGATATTTATGGAATCAAATACCTTTCGCCACTAGGCAAGAGCGACCACGCTGTAATTCTTCTTGACTGGACTTTAGTGCATCCTAGTCCTCAAGTAAAGATGTCCCGCAACTTTGGTCGAATGGACATCGTCCAACTACAAACTAAAGCAATGAATCTAAGTTGGGAACCAGACGAATTAGAACCTAGTGTAGAAATCAGGTGGAATATTATAAAAGGGCACCTTTTACAACTACAGGATGATTTTGCTCCTCTACAACCAGTGAGAACGCGAGGAAAACCACCCTGGTGGAGCGCGTCTATTCGCAAGGCTATTAGATGTCGTGACCGTAGCTGGAGGGCTTACAAATTCTGTGGAACTCACAGATCTAGACTGCAGTACATACAGACCAGAAATTCAGCTGTTGCGCTGCAAAGGAAAGCTAAAAGGGACTTCGAATCCCGACTTGCCAAAAAAGCAAAGATTAACTTGAAAGCTTTTTATGGCTATGTTCAGTCCAAGCGATCATTAAGAGAAGAAATAGGTACGTTAGTGCTGGACGATGGCAATACGGCTTTGACTGCACCGGAAAAAGCCGATGCGTTGCATTCATTCTTCTGCAGTGTTTATCGGCGCGATTCAGGTAACTGTTTAGAAACTCACGAGTGCAGAGCACCTCCCTTTAGCTCGGTGGAGGTTAATCAGGAAATGGTCACCACAGTTCTGTCGCAGCTGGACAAAACTAAGTCGGCTGGCCCCGACGGCATACATCCGGCTATTCTTCAACCGCTCGCGAATATAGTTAGCCTTGCAATCAGAAATCTTTTCGAAGCTACCTTACTCCAGGGTATACTACCGGATGATTGGAAACGAGCGGCGGTAATAGCCATATACAAAAAGGGTCCCATTTCGGATGTACGCAACTACAGGCCAGTAAGCCTGACAAGCATTCTTTGCAAGTGCTTGGAAAAAATCATTCGGCACCAGGTATGTAAACATTTGGTAGCCAATTCCTTACTATCCGATGCCCAGCACGGATTCTGGAAAGGAAGGTCCTGCCTAACCAATCTTCTAAGCTTTCTGGACGAAGTGACATTACGCCTCGATGAAGGGAGAGTAGTCGAAGTCTGCTATCTTGATTTTCAAAAGGCATTTGACTCGGTGAACCATAGGTACCTTCTGCACAAACTAAGTATGTGTTGGCGTCACAGGTGACCTACATCGATGGTTAGACAGCTTCTTAACTAATCGCACTAACTATGTTAGAATTGCAGGGGAGTGCTCGCAGGAATCACTGATTCTCAGTGGAGTGCCTCAAGGCTCGGTGCTTGGTCCATTACTTTTTCTTATTTTTGTAAACGACCTGGCAGCGTGCTTGAGTTCACGCTGCTTCCTGTTTGCTGATGATGTTAAGATCCTAGGAACCGACAGTAGAGATACGCTTATCTCTGATTTAGAAAAAGTAATCGAGTGGACAAAGACCTGGGACTTGCCACTAAACCTGGGGAAGAGCTGTCTTCTGACGACTGATTTAGCGACAACCCAACTAGAAGTTGGAGAAGGAACTATCAGAATAGCGGCTGCTCAGAAAGTGAAGGATCTTGGCATTACTATAACAGGCGATTTTAAATGGGCTACTCAATGTGCCGAAGCTGCAAACAAGGCTCGCAGAGAATTGTTCAGACTTCGCTCAGCGTTATCTTGCCGAAAACCTTCAATCTTCATCCCCTTATACAAAGTAGTCGTGCGGCCTCACTTGGAGTACTGCGTTCAATCCTGGGCACCGTACTTAAAAAGGATATAGCATGTCTCGAAAGGGTCCAGCGCCTTGCGACTAGGATGGTTGAGGGTCAGGCAGGTAAAACTTATGAGGCTAGACTCAAGGACCTCGGTTTGTTCTCACTAAAGAGACGGCGGCTGCGAGGTGACCTAATAGAAGCCTTCAAGATTCTAAAGGGTCTTACAGGTGATAATATTACTGAAATCCTTAAACTTGCACCTAAAGCAGCTACAAGGGGTAATTCCATGAAACTTCTTAAGAGTAGGCCCAGGTTGCTGGCACGTGAGCACTTTTTCAGCAACCGTGTGGTCAACTTCTGGAACAAGCTCCCAGATTGTATAGTAAGCCTCCCAAATGTGTTGAGCTTTAAAAGGGAATTAGACGTTAAATGGTCTATCATATTTCCGCATATTGTCTAATAAAAAAAACTTTATAAAAAAAACAAAAAAAACGTATTTTTACATTTTTATCATATCTGTCTAGGCCTGGACAACCTGACAGTAAATTAGCCCACATGCAGTCTATGACTGTGTTTCACTTTACCTCAACTAGGTTAGTGATTTCATACACCACACATTGTTCACGCATATTATTGCATTGTTTCCTGAATAGCTGACCTCTCACCGTGCTGGTGAAGAGAAACCCTACCTTACTTTCCAGTTAATCGGAAGCAAGAACGTGTGAAAAGTACGAACTGTATACTCGATATCGAAGTGCCGGGTGCTCAACCGCATACCGTCGAAGGAAATCTGGGCGCGTGATTGGCTTTTAGCCACCTTCAGCCCTGTGCAACTTG